>VDFB02000008.1:307598409-307615190 GCA_007258455.2 Sequoia sempervirens
CAAAGAACACAATGACAATGATGAAACAAAGATTAAATCCTAATTAGATGTGCAAACTCATGATCCCATAGGGGAATTGGTGCCAATTTGATGTGAAAATTGGCCCTTTCCCAATTCCTAAGATGCAAGCTTCGAATGTTGAAGAGATTGATCCACTTTGTTGATGAAGAATGAAGACTCCAAGCCAAAAATCTGCAAAACCTAGTTATGACTCAATGATAATAGATGGAATTCAAGAGATATTTGAGCATGGCAACTTTGCTTGGATTGTGGATAATCAAATGAGGATATGAACTCTTTATTTATAGATTTCCAAGATGGATGAATGTCCAAATTTGAGCAATGTGGGACTAACATTCATCCAATGATATGGTGCCACTTGTCAAGCTATGAATGGGTGGAGGATGTGCAAAATTTGGGGAATGTGCCAATAAATGCCTGAATTTGAAATTCAAATTTGTTGAAATGACATGTAAGAGGGAAGGGAAAAAGAAATAAATGCCACTTGGCTCAAGGAAAAGGACATGTAAGAGAAAGTTATTGTCTTGTTGGATGTACATGTTGACTTGGAATTTTTGAATTCAAATTGAGAGAATAAATTCCAAAAGATGCCATGTGAGGAAAATAGGGATTTAATAAATGAATTAAATCTATTTTCATGTGCAACTTGCATTATCTAGAGGATGTGACATGAGATTAGATTAAATTAATCAAGGGTTAATTAATTTAAGAGAAGATTTGATGATGTGACTTATTTGACTTAGATTTATGGATTTATTTAAATCAAATAAGAGAGGAATATGACAAGAGCCTAATTAAATAAGGATTTTGATTTATTTAATTAAAAGAGATGGTATTAGATTAAATCAAATAAGGTTTTAATTTATTTAATTTAATGGATAGACTTTAGAGATTTAATCAAATAAAATGATTATTTAATTAAATAGGGATAATTAGATCATATGGATTGATTTAATTAACAAAAGAGATTGACTTAATTAGACAAGATGATTTATTTAATTAAGAGACGAATATTGATGAATTTAATTAAATAGGGGGATTTGATTAAATGGTTAGACCAAGGGATGATTAAGGAAGAAACGATGTTAGTAAGTCAGGATTAGATGCACAATGTCAATTAGTATATTTTACATGTCTACAATAATTAATTCTTTGTCATGATCCAATTTGAAATATAAGTTGTCAGCAACACCTTTATTGAATCTAAGCTTCAATACGTTATTTTCCAATCTAGCATACCGAGCTCTAGGGGATTACTTGAGTCCATGTAGAGCTTTATTCAATCAACAAACCATGTCTTCTTTGTCAATCCATTGAAATCCATCTGGTTGTTCAATATATACTTTTTCCTCTAACTCACCATTCAAAAAAATTGACTTCACATCCATTTGATAGAATTTATAGTTCTTATATGCAACATAAGCAAGAAATAACCTTACAGCTTCAATTTTGGCAACAAGGACAAAGGTTTCTTCAAAATCAATACCTTCCATTTGTGAATACCCTTTACATACCAGTCTTGCTTTATTCTGAACCACTTCACCTTGTTCATTCAACTTATTCTGAAAGACCCATTTAGTACCAATCACATTTTTGTATTTAGGTCTGGGAACAAGTACCCATGTATTATTCTTTTCAATCTACATTAATTCTTCCTTCATAGCTTCCATCCAGTGTTCATCATTGCAAGCTTCATTGACATCTTCAGGCTTAATCTTGGAAATCAAGCAATACTCTTCTGTAATCTTTCTTCTAGTTTGTACACCTTTATTCTTGTCTCCTATAATTTGATTTTCAGAATGTTTTAGCTTTACATACCTCATAGTTTTAGGATTCTCTCAAACTTTTGATTCTTCTGTGCTTGCACTTGTCTCTGCTTCCTGACTATCTTGATTTACTGGAACAAATTGAAGTCATCTTACTGGAACATATGGCACAATTTTAAGTTGATTTTGTATCTAAACATTCTTCCCTTTGTTTGCATTGTCTTCATCTGAATCATATCCATAATATATAGATGATTTAGCAGAATCCTCATCAACCATTTTTCTCAATCTTTTGTTATAGCACCGGTAGGCCTTGCTTCTCGTAGAGTAACCTAGAAATATTCCTTCATCACTTCTTGCATCAAACTTTCCTATATCGTCATCTCTCTTGAAATAACACTTGCTCCCAAAAAACTTGAAGTATTTAACAGTAGGCTTATAACCAATCCATAGTTCAAAAGGAGTCTTAACAGAATTGCCATTTACATTTACCCGGTTTAATGTGTACGCAGTAGAACTTACAACTTCACTCTAGTAGATGTGAGGTACATTTCCTTCAATCATCATTGTTCTAGCAACATCCAAAACTGTTTTGTTCTTCCTCTCTGCAACACCATTCTATTAAGGGGTCCAGGGAGTAGATAATTGTCTTCTGATTCCATGCTCTTCACAAAAAGAATTAAACTACCTGGAGGTGAACTCACCACCTCTGTCTGACCTTAGGCATTTTATTTTCAGACCTTTCTCACTTTCTTCCATAGCTTTGAAACTTTTGAACTTCTCTAATGCTTCACATTTTTCTCTTAAGAAAGCAACCCATATCATTCTAGAATAATCATCAAGAAGTAGCATAAAGTACCTTTCACCATGGAGACTTCTGACCTGGAAGGACCACATAGATCAGTATGCACTAGCTCTAGTAATCCATTTGAATGATTTTTTCTCCAAAAAGAAACTCTAGTCTATTTTCCCATCTGACACTCCTTGCAAATTGTGCTAGCAGGCTTCACTAGCTTAGGTAGATCTCTTAGTGCTTGAGTGGAACTTATTTTGACAATGTTATCAAAATTCACATGACACATCCTTCTATTCCATAACCAGCTTTCATCTACTTGATAAATCAAACAACTTTCACTAGCAACATTCAAGTGAAAAACATTACCTTTTGTCTATTTACCTAAAGCAATTATATTTCCAAAACTTCCATATATCCTGCATCTTCCATCTTTGAACTAAAGATCATAACCCTTGTCCACCATCTATCCAACACTCAATAGTTTGTGATTCAATCCTTCAACATAAAGAACATCATCAGTGTTATGCTTACCACCAAGACAAATAGATCCTCTGCCACGAATCACACAAGCATTGTTATCTCCAAATCTTGCAATCCCACCATCATACTTCTCTAGACTTACAAATTTTCTTTTGTAACCAATCATATGATGTGAGAATCCATTTTCAATAACCCATTCATCCTTTTCTTCAATTCAGGCTGCAAGAGCTTTCTCAACTTTAGCAGATTCAGTATCCACGAGACTATTTTCCTTGATAGCAATGAAAACCCAACCATCTTCATTTCCATTATCTTTATCAAACTCATCATCAGTCACTCCTTTAGCAAAATAGCATTTCTTTTGGAATCTAGATTTGTAAGGCTTAGATCTAGGAACTCTTTAAGGATACCCTGATACAAAATGACCTATTTTACTACAAGAAAAACATTTGATTGGCAACTTTCCTTTATACTTATCTTGTCATCTACCTTCTTTCTTCACAATCAGTGCTTCCAACTCTTCTACTTCTCTTTCTTCATCTTCAAATTGTTTCATTTCTTTCTCATAATTGAATGTATTTCTAGAAATCTCTCTTGGATCATATCTTTGCTTGTTCCTTCCAGATATAGTAGCCTTGAATGTAGTTTCAGTCTTAGGAACATAATCACCAAATTTGCTCAACTCAAAGGCAACAAGTTTACCAATTAGTGTATCTCTTGTCACATTCGTCAATGATCTGGTTTCTTCAATAGCATGAGCCTTTTCTTTGTAGGA
This sequence comes from Sequoia sempervirens, assembly GCA_007258455.2. Taxonomy (NCBI): domain Eukaryota; kingdom Viridiplantae; phylum Streptophyta; class Pinopsida; order Cupressales; family Cupressaceae; genus Sequoia; species Sequoia sempervirens. The sequence goes on from VDFB02000008.1 coordinate 307,602,248, forward strand.
GGGAGGCAATGATCAAAGCACCTTAGCCGCAATTTCTTCCTCATCCAAGATACCACTAGTACATCTAATCCCATTACTAGTTCATTTACTCTCTACATAAAAGAAGAAATATTTTCATCTTCACTCATCTTCAAATTTTCATACTTTCCTTTCAAACTCTATAGCTTAACCATCTTCACATTTACATCTCCTTCATACAAAGTTTCCAACTTCATCCACATCTCATGAGTTGTCTTCAGACCTTGCACATTTGTCATTTTTGAATCTATTAGAGCACTTCGCAAAGCTTTTATAGCCCTGACATTATTCTCAGCTTCTTTAATCTCATTAGCAGTGGAAGGGCCATTCTGAGGAATAACATATTTGTTCTTTGTAATTTTCTAGAAGGGTTCACCAATACACTTCAAATATAATTCCATCCTAGCTTTCCACAATGAGTAGTTTGTTCCATCGAATCTAGGACTGTCCTTCTTGTATGATACCATCTCGGATCACCTCAAGCTTTTAAAATTCTTCAAAGGAACCTGCTCTGATTCCAATTGTTGGAAAAACAAGGATAGATAACTGAGAGGGGGGGTGAATTAGTTGTCACAGAATATTTAAAATTTTCAAACTATACTTAATTTAGTCTTAGATTTGATGAATGAATAGTAAACCATGAACAAACAGCACATTAGAAACACAGAGAACACCAAGATTTTTTACATGGAAACCCTGTTGGGGGAAAAACCATGGTGGATGTTAGTCCACAATATTATACCCTGTTAAAATTATAATGAGAAATAATGGGAATGCACATGCATTCAGGCACACTACTTAGAGCTCACTGCTCAAATAAAAGAGGACTCACTACCCAACAATACACAACAATACAAATTAGATCCATAGGGTATGAATTGAGGAAATAGCTTCTTCACAAGCCTGATTACAATTCCAGTTAAGCACATAAAACCTTCTTCACACTTCTCTCAAACTTCTTCTCACTCTACTTTGCAATCAAATGATTTGGAAACTATTCACACATCTACAATTTCTCTGGAATATACATGCTATTACACACACACTAAATTTTCTCAAACAATCACTCTTATATATCCACAACATGGAATTAAATCAACAACTTAGTCGGCCAGAAATATAAAACATATTTTCAATGTTGACCCAATTTTACAAATAAATTTTCAATGTGGATCAAACACCATCGGCTAATAACATGATATAACCCAAAAAAATATCCTCGAGCACCCCAAAAATTCAATTTTGAATCTTTAAGGTTCTGTAACATGCCACAACCATCATGTCGGCCAAGAACATGAAAACCCGAACATACTAAGAAAAATCTTCAACCATGAGCACACCGATCAACTCAGACGTGCAACAAAGATAGAGCACTATCTAAAAACATCCACAAGCACCAAGAAACAATAGAGAAACATCCACAACAACTAGAATTACCAGAATTATACCAACTTTAATCAAGAACACTAACAAAACCCACAAAAATACTATCAGAACACAAATCTTCATAACTTGAACAAATCTTTAGGCTGACCTCTAAAACTTTCGATGGATGGACTAGATACACTCAACAATAAACCCTTTAGTCCACATCAATCGATCTTCAACATACAGAACAAGACACCCTCATCACCTTCACAGTTCCACTAGGAATCTAGAACTCTTTCTTTAACAATTTTCTCAATATCCTTGACATATACAACCTTTAATACAATAATGCTAATAGTGTTGACATTAATGAAAATCACATATAAGAAACACAATCACGAAATCCAACATATATATATGTATTATAACACTCAAAACTATATTTATTTTTAATTAATATTTTATAAAAAAAAAGTTAAAACCCAAGTAACTTTCAACTAAAACAAGCTAAGATTATAGAATAAAAACTATAGGTAATTTTGGGAGGGGCGTGAAATAGGATAAAGGCTACCCAATTTTAGGAATCCAAATGATTTATTGAATAGGCTTAAGGAAATTTTAGGAAAATGCATTCGGCAGGTGTAAAGGAAAATTTTTCAACCTTTTCCATCATCCTCTCTGCCTGCACCAAAATGGGAGCTTTACAACAAGGTATGGACAACCATCGAAGCATGAAGGATGGAGAAATTTCATCAGTGCTATAGTTGCAACCGTCTTGGTAGGTATGTATGCATAATGTGAAAGAAGAGGTAAACCACATGATCCATTTTATAGAAAGCCTCAAAGAGACACCATAGCACGAAACACCATTATTGAAGGATGAGCTCAAAACATATTTTGCAAGGAAGCGCTCAAACAGATTTTGGATTTAAGATACACACAGGAGAACATCCTAGCATTGTAAGCTTTGCTTGTGTTTTGGAAACAAAGATATCCACACGCCTAGAGTTTTAAATTTAAATTCAAGATATCGAATGCTACCCAAGATTGGCACATAATTTGCATACGGCTGCAACTAAGGCTTGTGGGGAAACATACAAATGCAATATATAAAAAAAAGAACCCTTACCCAACACAGTGCTAATCATATGAGAACACATCCTCCTACAACCACTACCATATGCGATCTAAATCCATTTACAAAGCATAGATCCCATTTCTAATTAAAACTTTAGAACACAGACATTGGGGAAAATGCACGCATCCAATTCCAACCATTGAATGGAAATATTGTACATATGAATGTAGATTACAATAACTAATGTCACTCTTGCTATATATATATATAATTTGAAGAAATAGAAAACATGTGAATCCATCGAATCCCATTGAAATACTAATCAACCAACTTTTAAAGCATATGGGTTGAAACTAAAACTTACAGGAAGCACGCATAGAGAGAAGGAGATTATTCACTTTCATAAAATAGAGAAAGAAAACATTCAAATCAAATATCATTTGAATTTCAAGAGAATAAGATTCATAACACCAACATTGAAGCCAAAATGCAGAGGAGAACTCACCCGGAGTCCAATGCGCAATGAAGAATTAAATGCTGAAATTTTTTGTTTCAAATTCCAGAGTTGTCTTCTTTATTTTATTTTTGTTTTTACCAAGGCCCAAACACAGTAAAAAAATTTCCTTGTCTTAATTCCCGTATGATGTTTTCATCCCTTTCAGCAAATAAATTAAGGAAAAAATCTCTGTTTCACGATAAATAGAGAAACAGGTGGAAAATTCCCCATTTTCTTATTCAACACCTGACAATTTATCTTTCTTTTGTTTTCCACCTAGAGGTGATTCTTCCTTTTAAAGAATTTAGAAATCTATCCCCACTAAGGTTTAATTGCATCTCTAGGTAAAAATTTCATCCTTAACTTAATATTTTCCTCATTAACACAATACACTATACCATTTAATTTAAATAACTCTTCACGGTGGAAAACTTTTAATTATATTATCCTTTTCTCTTTTTTCTTTAACTTTATATTTTAGATAAGATAATTTATTAAATACCTCTACACGTCTAGATTAATTTTAAACATAAACTTTATTAATAAGTGGATCATTAATCCACTATATTTTAGTTTTAAATAACCATTATTTATAATTACAAATTAAAATAATAGTATAAACTGTCAAATTGTTATAAATTTAGATTAATTTAATAATTTAATAATTTAAATTTATTACTTTAATTAAATCAATATTAAAAAAAAAAATGAGCATCAAAACCAAAGTAATTCCTAAACGAAAATAAACAACGACCATGCCCAATACTTGAAACACATTAATGGTCCAATTATCATAAACGACCAAATAGAACAATGTTAAATGAATAATTAAAATGAACGTCATGAAAAAAATGATACCAAACAAGAAGGGGTACTACTAGACAACATCAAAAAAAAATGACAGGATGACAGATGCAGAGGCAGATGCTTTCTTGTCAAATTAATTTTCAACTTCATACCCATTGGGATTTATGAGGCTCGCCTTGTCCCGATAGTGCAGGTGGAATCGAGGCTTGGGTACCTGCAATCCTGCATAAAAACAAGTGTCGAAACAACATATATATCCAATTCCATACACACTGTAAGAGAGAATTGTAGTGTGGAAGGGCACTTACAGATGAGTGATGCAACACCATCCCTCTCACTCGAACCTCAATCAATAACCATACTCCAAACAACATCATCATTAAACGATAAGTAAACAACTATGCGAACCCCAATCCTAATACCTGCAAAACAATAAGAACAAACACATTAGATGGTGAAATGGAAGCAAGAACAAGGATTCCCCATGAAATCCATTAGCATAGTTTAAAATAGGAAATGAAGTAAGAATGAAATGAAAGAGCAATAAAGCAAGCTAAATCCTATTGAAGACAATGCAAAATCTTGATCCCATGGGGGAATTGGTGCCAATTTGATGTGAAAATTGGCCCTTTCCCAACTCCTATGATGCAAGCTTGATGAATGTTGATGAATGATCCACTTTGATGAAGAATGGTGAGTGCTTCAAGATCAAAACCTGCATAACCTAGCTACAAATTTGAAAATGTGGATGGAGATTGCTAAATATTTGAGCATAGTAAGTTTACTCAAATTGTGGATGCCAAAATGAAGAGATGAGCCTCTTATTTATAGATTGAAAAGTTGAAAGCATGCCCAAAATAGAGAAATGTGGGACTAAGAATTAGCCAATGGCATAGTGCCACTTGTCAACTTGTGAGTGGATGGAGGATGTGCAAGTTTTGATGATTGTGCAAAGAGGGGGGAGATTCAAATTCAAAATATGGCTTGAAGGAATGAGGTGAAAGGTGAAGCAAATGCGCATGGCTCAAGAAAAGGACATGTAAGAGATTTTAAATACTTTGTTGGAAGGGACAAGTCCTTTTGGGGGGAGATTTCAAATTTGAGGAATATTCCATCTTTGATGCCTTTTTTGAATGAAAATAGATGATTTATAAATCAATTAAATTGATTTTCATGTGCAAGTTGTAAAATCTAGAGGATTTGAGTGATTAGGATTAAATTAAACAGGATTTGATTAATTTAAGACGAGATTAGGTGATTTGACCATTTTGACTTAGATTTTAGGATTTAAATAACTCAAAATGAGAAAAGAATGATTTAGACTTAGTTAAATAAATATTTTTGATTTATATAAACCAAAGTGATGTTAGATTAAATTAGATAAATGTTTGATTTATTTAATTTAATTAGATAAACTTTAGAGATTTAATCAAATAATATGGATTATTTAAGTAAACAAAGATAGGAAGATGAAATGACCTAGCTAATTATACAGAGATGATGATTTAATTAAATTGAGGGATTTAAATTATTAAAAGGGGAATTATGATGACTTTAATCAAATAAGGCTATTTGATTAAATGGTTAGATAGAGGGATAATTCAGGATGAGGTGATGCTAGTAGATCAGGATTGAGTGTGCGATATCAGTATATATATTTTTGATGTCTACAACAACTACATAAGCATAACATCAAACACATATGTCCACATATCAAAAGTAACAGTGTCATAGACAACCAAGTCCAGTAAGTAGAACTGTCAACCAATCAAATAGTATGATAAAATAGTCACCCATATAGTCTTGAGTATGCATCAAACATAAGCAGTACCTAAACGGCATCAATCACACACAAAAATATCATAGGAGTATAGTAACATGGGAGGCACTATAAACTGATAGCTCCAACACATCTGGGTGGGTAGGTTTACACTAGGAAAGGTCATGTTTCACACCCAAACATGTCGGAACAGTCTAAGCTACATTGTACTAGTCAAATCTCTTTAGAGACCAAAGTATAAAAATGCAAAAAAAATTGATGAGCGGTTACTCAGAAATCGTCACTTAGAAACATTCCATTTGAGGGTACGAGATCATGTAGGGCCATTCTACAATAACCTCTCTCAGTTTTTTATATCTCCAAGCCATTTGCTAGTGGTGAAAGTTTTCTCATGCTAAAAAAATTGTCAAATGCATGTAGTGTAAAGTTGCAAGGTAGGTTACTTTTTGTTTTGTTCTTCATGGGGCCAAATCATTAGTGCCAACACATCTAGTTGGGCACATCTACACTAGGCATGGCCACTTCCCTTCATTATAAAAGGGTCATATTCTTTCCTATTCAAAGGGTCACAACTTTTCGCCTTTGAAATGTTACAACCTAAATCATATCATCACTATTCATGAGAGCCTAAATTAATTTATTTGCAATATTGCCTGAGGTTCTATTCATAATTGAATTCTTCAAGGATGTTATGGATGTATTTCTCAAATGAAATACTCTCCCTTTCATGTTAGTTCTTATCAACCTAGAAAGCATTTCAACAAACAATGTTTTTAATACACATGGAGTAATCTTTTTGAAGATACATTTGGTCATGAAGCAAAAAAATAGATATACGTAATACACAAAGTATGAGGAATACATGTAATACATGAAGCATGAAGCATACATGTGAATACACATAATAAATTAAGTCTACATAGGAAGCATGAAGCATACATGTGAAAACATGAAGTATACAAAGGAAGCATGATTCATACACATGAACACATGAAGTATACATAAGAAGCATGAAGCATACATGTGAATACATGAAGTATACACAGGAAGCATGAAGCATACATGTGAATACACATAATACGTGAAGTATACACAAGAAGAATGAAGCATACATGTGAATACATGTAATACATGAAGTATACATAGGAAGCATGAAGCATGCACATGAACACATTAGGTATACATAGGAAGAATGAAGCATACAGATGAATACACATAATATGTGAAGTATACACATGAAGCATGAAGCATACATGTGAATACACATAATAAGTGAAGTGTACATAGGAAGCATGAAACATACACATGAACACATGAAGTATACATAGGAAGCATAAAGCATACACGTGAATATGTGAAGTATACACAGGAAGAATGAAACATACACATGAATACACATAATACATGAAGTATAGATAGGAAGCATGAAACATACACGTGAACACATGAAGTATACATGGAATGGTAGATGTCTTCCAAGAATTATATGATAAATAGTAGGAGGTATGAGGTCACATGTAATAATGTATTACTCATTTTTAGTTGCATACTTGAAAGTGCATTGTATAATTGCATGAATTTCCTTACCATGCTACAATAATATGAGAGAGTATTGGATTAGATGTGTAGTGATAGAGAGACCTAGGTGTTAGATTGCATCATGCATTATTATATTCATATGATTGATTTAATGTATTATATTCATATGATTGATTTATTGATTTAATGTTCAATAATCTATATAAAGGAAGAGTGCATGTAATACAATTGGACTTTAAATATTTGAAGCAAACTATCTACAAATATCCATTGAAGCATGGATTTATAATGAAAATATGAACACCATCAATAAAAAATATGTGTATTAACCAAATAGCCATATAGGCTTACAAGAATGTTGTATAGGAATATAATTTCAACTATATGCAATACAAAATATATGTCCATAAATGCCATATAGGCATACAAAAAAGGAACCCAATAAAAATTCATTCCCCTCTAGGTGAAGAAAATAGATCACAGGTGGCCTTTGATCTTTGGGGGGATGGAAATGCATATGAGATTGGTCTACTTCTAACCCAAGGGTTGCTCCTCGTATTTAGTTCATCGTGGAGACTTAGTTGTTACAATAAAAAGTATAGACATTAATATATAGAAATTACATTATAAAAAATAAAAAATTTAACAACATAATCACTTACGTCCTCCAAATGATCTCTTTCCTTGTTTTCCACAACACTAGGCTTAGGTTGCAATGTCCTAATGTCCTATAGAAATCATCCAGATAGAAATTAAACTACAAATCAATAATCATTTTATTTTTCAATAATAAACAACTATAAAAATGTGTAATTTAAAATTTACTAATCTACCCCCTACTATCGCCAAAGGCATCGAGCTATCAATTAAAGAAGACACACCATGCTCCATTTCCATATGAACATTGTGAGGTGTCTCTGCCTGCATCATCTAAAAATAAAACAGCATTATTCAATTATGAAAGCTAGAATAGTGATGCAGGTCATGGCTTATAATGTATGAGATAGTAAAAAAAAACTGATTACTTTGGTAGATATGTATGAAAAATGTGGTCACATAGATAAGGCAATGAATTGATTGAAAAAAATTGAGTATACATTGATAAAGTGTTTTGGTAGACATGTATGGAAAATGTAGTAGCATAGAAAATGCAGTGAGCTAGTTGAAAAAATGCCTCAAAAAAATGTGGTCTCATGGTGATGTCAAATAACTCACTTCCTTGTCTATGCTATTACTTACTATTATGCTTTGATAGATTTTTTCCAAGCATCCATAGTTTGTTAGAAAGCACCTATTTTAGGATTTTAGCCATAACAACAAGGAAGTGAACTTTTTGGTAAAATTCTTTGGTAGAAATGTATGCAAAATTTGGTAGCATAGACAAGGCAGTGAGTTGTTTGAAAAAATGCCTCAAAGAAATGTGGTCTCATGGTGACATCACCATGAGACCGCTTTGAGGAATTTTTTCAAACAGCTCACTAGCTTGTCTATGCTAAATTATACTAATGCGCTTTGATATATTTTTTAGCATCCATAGTTTGTTCAAAAATACTATTTTAGGATTTTAGCCATAGCATCAAGGAAGTGAGCTGTTTGATAAAATGCTTTGGTAGAAATGTATGGAAAATTTGGTAGCATAGAAAGGGTGAGCTATTTGAAAAAATGCCTCAAAGAAATGTGGTCTCATGGTGATGGACATCTTGAGATACCCCTGGAGAATTTTCAAACACCTCATTTCTTGTCTATGCTATTGCTTACTATTATGCTTTGATAGATTTTTTCCAAGCATCCATAGTTTGTTCAAAAGCACCTATTTTAGGATTTTAGCCATAGTAGCAAGGAAGTGAAATGTTTGATAAAATTCTCTGGTAGACATGTATGGAAAATGTGGTAGCATAGACAAGACAATGAGCTCTTTGAAAAAATGCCTCAAAGAAATGTGGTCTTATGGTTATGGATATCACCATGAGACCACATTTATTTGGGGAATTTTTTCAAATAGTTCACTACCTTGTCTATGCTATTGCTTACTATTATGTTTTGATAGATTTTTTCCAAGCATCCATAGTTTGTTCAAAACTACCTATTTTAGGATTTTAGCCATTGCAGCAAGGAAGTGAACTTTTTGATAAAATGCTTTGGTAGACATGTATAGAAAATGTGGTATCATAGACAAGGAAGAGAGCTATTTGAAAAAAATTCCTCATAGAAATATGGTATCATGGTGATGGAAATCACCATGAGACCACATTTTTTTGAAGATCTTTTCAAACAATTCACTACTTTTTCTATGATATTGCTTACTATTATACTTTGATATATTTTTTGCAAGAATCCATAGTTTTTTTTAAAGCACCTATTTTAGGATTTTAGCCACAATAGCAAGGAAGTGATCTGTTTGATAAAATGCTTTGGTAGACATGTATGGAAATGTGGTAGCATAGACAAGGTAGTGAGTTGTTTGAAAAAATGTCTCAAAGAAATGTGGTCTCATGGTTATGGACATCACCATGAGACCACATTCTATTGAGGCATTTTTTCAAATAGCTCACTTCCTTGTCTATGTTATTGCTTACTATAATGCTTTGATAAATATTTTCCAAGCATCCATAGTTTGTTGGAAAGCACCTATTTTACACTTTTTTCCATAGCAGCAAGGAAGTGAACTGTTTGATAAAATTCTTTGGTAGACATGTATGGAAAATATGGTAGCATAGACAAGGCAGTGAGTTGTTTGAAAAAATGCCTCACAAAAATGTGGTCTCATGGTGATGGATATCACCATGAGACCACATTTCTTTGAGGCATTTTTTCAAATGGCTCATTTCCTTGTCTATGCTATTGCTTACTATTATTCTTTGATAGATTTTTTCCAAGCATCCATAGTTTATTTGAAGGCACCTATTTTAGGATTTTAGCCATATCAGAAAGGAAGTGAATTTTTTGATAAAATTATTTGGTAGACATGTATGGAAAATGTGGTAGCATAGAAAATCACCATGAGACCACATTTCTTTGAGGAGTTTTTCAAACATGAGCTCACTGCCTTGTCTATGGTACTGCTCACTATTATGCTTTGATAGTTTTTTGTCAAGCTTCCATAGTTTGTTTGAAAGCACCTATTTTAAGCTTTTAGCCATAGTAGCAAGGAAGTGAACTATTTGATAACATGCTTGTGTAGAAATGTATGAAAAATGTGGTAGCATAGACAAGGCAGTGAGTTGTTTGAAAAAATACCTCAAAGAAATGTGGTCTCATGGTGATAGACATCACCATGAGACCACATTTATTTGAGGCATTTTTTCAAATATCTCATTGCCTTGTCTATGCTATTGCTTACTATTATACTAAATCATATATTTTTTCCAAGCATCCATAGTTTGTTCAAAAGCACCTTTTTTAAGCGTTTAGACATAGTAGCAAGGTAGTGAACTGTTTGATAAAATGATGTGGTAGACATGTATAGAAAATGTGATAGCATAGACAAGGAAATGAGCTATTTGAAAAAATGCCTCAAAGAAATGTGCTCTCATTGGACATCACCATGAGACCACATTTCGTTAAGGAATTTTTTCAAATAGCTCACTTCCTTGTCTATGTTATTTCTTACTATTATGCTTTCATAGATTTTTTCCAAGCATCCATAATTTGTTCAAAAGCACTTGTTTTATGCTTTTATCCATAGCAGCAAGGAAGTGAACTATTTGATAAAATGCTTTGGTATACATGTATAGAAAATGTGGTAGCATAAACAAGGAAGAGAGCTATTTGAAAAAATGCCTCATAGAAATGTGGTCTCATGGTGATGGACATCACCATCAGACCACATTTCTTTGAGGAATTTTTCAAACAATTCATTGCTTTGTCTATGTTATTACTTACTATTATGCTTTGATATATTTTTCCAAGCATCCATAGTTTGTTCGAAAGCACCTGTTTTAGGCTATGTACGAAAAATGTGGTAGCATAGACAAGGCAGTGAGTTTTTTGGAAAAATGCCTCAAATAAATGTGGTCTCATGGAATTCCATGAAAATAAAATGCAATTGGCAGTTGCTCCAAGTTATTAGTTATGCAATGTGAATTAATTACATAACTACTTATGTTGAGTTTGTAAAAAACTATATTGTAATTGAAATTTTGTCATCTATCAACATCTAGTTATTAGTTATGCAATGTGAAGTAATTCTTTGAGTTTGAAAGATGTGTAATTCAATGTAATCATTGATATGAATATATACAAAAATCTATTTTCTACAATTCATTAGTTAAACTCTTTATTTTATTACCTGAGTGAAGCTTCAATGTCTACCTCCGCTAGGAGGTGTTGCTATCAAATCTCCAAGATTAACCTATTCAACAACCAATATCGGATATAAGAATACCATTCATATAACAATTCTATTCACATGTAATGTTTATAATTATTTACTAGTTACATACCTTGGCAGTACATATCACGTAATAAGGAGGTGAAGGACCACTGAAAACTAAATTCACGCTATGACCTTGAAACTTCATTATAATCATTAAAATAATTTTGTTAATGCCATTTCAAAAATTAAATTTAATAAATTAAATTCAATGAACTTTGCTAACATTTACTTGAGTACCAAAGCCAGTACTCATTAAGGAGATCTATCATCACCATCTAATCGGCTACAAAATGTACCTTGCTCGTCTTGACTATAAATGGGGTCATAACCACAAGGTGTCATGAAGATTGAAAAATATGAGGGTGGAATTCTGCTACTTTCGAAGACTCACCTGCTTGATCTATGTAGGATCTAGACTAGATTGCACTATTTAAATGCTTAACTTTTACAATGCTTTACAATGTTTATTTCAAGTTAATTAAATCAAAATTAACTTAAGGAAATAACATAATGAAAGAATTAACAAGGTGATTATAACAGAAAGAAAGGAAATTAGAGACAGAAAGAGAGAGAAGAAGAGAAGTGCAAACAGTTGATAACGGAGTTCGTCACAGAATGTGACTACGTCTCTGGGTCCACTCCAATAGAGAGACCGATCCGATTAACTCCAAAATCGATTACAAATGATGCACCAAGACCATCAATTCGGCAGCATAACAGGGCTCCGACATTCAACAATGGCTTGAAAATTCTTCAACAAGACCCCTCTCTTCCGTGTTGCCTCAGCGTCAAGACTTCATCACCTGAAAGAAAACTTGTCTCAACTCTCACCTCAAGCCCCCTTTTTATACAAAGAATTTCCTCAATTTGGCCTTTAACCAATTGATTTGAAAATATTCTCTCTATCTCCCATTTTTACATTTTCAAATACCAAAATCCCCTTTACATAGTAAAAATACTTGGAAAATCCTTGTTAAATCCTCTAAAATCATCCTAATTCCCCATATAATCTTTTGAAATTTTATTTAAGCCCTTTTAATAGTGTTTTCCCATCGGCTTTTGATTTTTTTTGGAGATTACATTTTTATAAAAAGTTATTTGTTTTATATTTATAGGGGGTTTGTTTTAAATTAATAAGGCATTCGGTTTTGTGGTTGAAACAAAATCAACCGACGCCACTACTATCTCAAACTCTGCGCATGGTGTATCGGTGGATAGGCTTTTTGTTAAGCCGGCGGTCGCGGGTTCCAACCCGGCCGCTGGCTTTTAATAGCCAATATCCGCAAATCTAAATGAACAAATAAAACCGCTAACCCATATTTGGTAGACAGGCGGATTTGGTGGAACGGCTACGAGTTATATTGGGTGGCCCGAGGTTGGGGGTTCAAACCCCACAACAAACATTTTAACAAACATAACAAATTTTTCAACCACACCGACGGAGCAGAGATAGAGAGCCACGTGTCGCACCAGGAGGGTGCC
>VDFB02000008.1:307626413-307654143 GCA_007258455.2 Sequoia sempervirens
ATTTTTGAAATGATATAGATAACTTATTCAAATTTTTAAGTCAATTTGCATAACTCTGGTTTTTCTAAATTTTTTGCCACTTAAGGGCCTATGTTTTCCATGATGATCCTGCACATACCCTGAAGCCAAATGTGAAAGTGGATTTATGGTTTGGTGGTGGTTTTTTGTGGTGGTTGATTATAGTTGGTATTCTAATTTATCTCAAAAAAGGATCATTTTTATGCTGGTAAAGGGTCTGTGTTCTGTGAAGTGAACATTGTGTTCACTTGCAACCCTGAAGACAAAGGGTTTATCCTTTGAGTTTTACTAGGTGTTTTTTGATGTGTGACATTCTAAGCTATAGGTGTAGTGTTACTTTACTACGTTGTAGTTTGAGAGGTGGAAGCAAATGGATTTGTTGTCTTTTTGTTGAATATGGGTGTTGGTGGGATGTTAACAGTTGATACAAAATGTGAAGTTTGACTGAGTGGAAATCTTGTATTCAACTATTGTGATGACGTGTTAGGTGTTGATGGTGGTGTGTTAATAGAACCTTTTCCTTGTGACGTTGTACTTGGTGCTCCATCTATGATAGTGGAATTGTCAAAGTTAGCAGGAAGTTGAGCTCCACTCTATGCAAGTGTGAAGAAATATTTATTAGGGTTGGTAACTATTAGTTCATCCATGATTCATAATATCTTGGCAGGATCTTGTGAAGCATTGTCTACTTCTTCTAGTGTTAACCCTTGTTCTACTTAATTTAAGGTATAATTGTCAAATGAAGGTAGAGTTTGTGATTGTTTGTTTGATCATTAGAGGTTGCCCCAGAGTGCATGTCACTAGTGGGATTGTACACATGGTCTAATGTAGAATCCATCTCTTTTTGTTTTATTTGGTATAGTGTGACAACCATAAAAGATTTTGTTTGGAATTTTGAGTTTTTTGGATATTTAATGTTTTTGGTATTTTTAGACTTTTTGGTGTTTTTCGATTTTGGATTTTAATTTTTTTGGGGTTTTTTGATGTTTCTGGATGAATGCAAAACTAGTATGAATTTCAATCTATGCTTTTGGGATTTTGAATTTTTGGAAAGATTTTTGCAAATGCAAAGATCTTATATTTTCCAAATTTTGACCTTAAAAGTAGAGTACTTGACAAATTTTAAAGGACTAACATGATCTAATAAAACTTCTAAACCTCAAAGAAGGAAAAATGGTGGTGGTTTGATAAAAAGTTGAATTTTAACTAGAATTGTGAGTTAAAACCCTAATTTTTTGGTGATATAAATTTGGAAAATATCAGGTTTCAAGCTGTTCAAGAGATGACTCTAGATTGATCAATAATTTTTTAATTTTAAAATTTGAAGACACTAAGGAAAATTTCTAAGATTATGAGTGTATTCTAGGGATGCAAGTTTAAAGCTAGGTAAAACTAAAAGGGTGATGAAAATACAAGATTAAAGATGGAAAAGACTATTTTGATACTGGTTTTTGTGTAAAATAAGTTCAATGTTTTGTACATTTTGATACTTCACACATAGCAAGTAACTTCACACATTGATACTTGTACGCTACACCAATATAAGCTGATGACTAAAAGGTCTTGAAAGATTCTAGATAATAATGTTATTAGTAGATAAGTCAGTGAATAGTGATCCCATCTAGAGATACCCGAGTTGAGAGGGATATCCTTTCTCCTCTTGATGTAGTCACAGATGGAGGTTCGAGAGAGGATTGTTCAACTGTGCAACCTTGAGCTCAACACAACAAAAATAACACAAGAAATTTTCAACAAACATGAATTATCATTGATTCAACAACTTGCAGTCCTACATGCATTATATGCCACAAGTACAAAATGACTAGGGATCACATGCCTACCATAGGGCATTACTAGATATTACAATTTGTACAATGCCTTCTTACAATTACCAAAACTATCTTGAGATATCTGAGCTACTTCCTAACTACCTAAACTACTAATCTAATGAACTACTTCCCAATAGATTATAGATGATCTTAAATATAAATCTTTATATCTAATTATGATCCATGTCGGCCTCAAGGGCTTACAAACCCCAATGCAAGATCAAATGTGTAGGTTGTCCTTCAAACATGAGAAGATAACCCATTGAGAGATGGGAATGTATTGTGGATCTCCAAGAAAGCCCCCCTAGACCCAAAATTCCTTGTATGATGTTTCATTAAGCTCTAAATGTTTCAAAAAAGGTCCACACATCCAACCTCAACCAGATAGGTCTTCAATGCTTTGATTGAGAATTGACAATGAACTTCTGAGAGTGATAACATTCAACAAACGAATGCAAATCACCCGAAATTGGGATATGTTGAAGATGACCTCGTGTAGAATCTATATCCTTCTCTGTGAGCTGAGAAATAATAATGCAGTAATCCATGGAAGAATATGCTAAGACAACTACACACTGAAATATAGAGAAAGAAATATTTTTGGCTGATACAAGATTGATTTACAACTAGGGATGCTCTTACATCAGACACGTAGGGTTGAAAGAATAGTGAATCCCTCACTTTCCAGGGGCTAGAGGAAAGCCAAACTGGTCCACCTCAGCTTGAAAAATCCATGATGAATCCTCCACTATTCTTCCTTCCCACTTCACCAAGTATTCCTTGTACTTCGTGTTCCTAGTGCTCCTCCCATTTCTAGTGTCCAAGATCTGTTCAATCTACTCTAGTGGTTGATGTAGTAACTTTTCCTCTAATCCAACTTCTTTGTTACTCCCACTTGAATATCCTTCATGATACTCATATATGTTTGCAATATTGAAAATAAGTGATATACCAAGTGCCTCTAGTAACTCCACTTCATATGCATTTCCTAAATCAAAATTCCTTAGAATCTTACATGGTTCAAACTTCCTCATCTTTAGCTTATTGTATGTTCCTAATGGAAACCTTTCCTTCCTGAGATATACCATAATTTCATCTCTAAAAATAAATTCCTTATGCCTCCTCTTCTCATCTTCATGTTCCTTGTACTTATTGTTCATGTCCTCCAAGTGTTTCCAGACCTGACTATATATTGTCTCCATGAATCTTGCAAATTCTTCTACTTTTGTACTCCTCTTATTCTCCATACTGATGTCTCTAAGCTCCACACTCCTCTGGGATGTATTCCTATCACAATCTCAAATGGTGTCTTCCTTGTACTCTGATTTACTGAATTATTATATGCAAACTTTGCTTGTGGTAGAACTATGTCCCAGTTTCTTACTTTATCTCCAACCAAACATCTCAATAAGTTACCCAAACTCCTATTTACTACCTTTGTTTGTCTATCTATTTATGGGTGATATGATGAACTGAACTTCAAGTTTGTCTTCATCTTCTTCCGCAATGTCCTTCAAAATTATCCAATGAATTTGGTGTCCCTATATGAAACTATACTCTTTGGTATTCCATCACAATATCCTTAAAAAATAATTCAGCAATATGCACAACATCATTAGTCTTCTTGCAAGGAATGAAATGCACCATCTTAGAAAATATGTCCACTACTACCATTATAGAATCATATCCTCTTTGTGTTCTTGGTAATCCCAATATGAAATGCATGCTTATATCTTCCCAAGGTCTCTTTGGTACTATTGAAGGCTTATATAATTGAATATTTTGACTACTCCCCTTTGCTAATTGAAAAATTCTACAATTTTGGACATACTTCCTGACATCCTTATATATCTACAGCTAAAAATAGTGCTCACTCACCAAAGCTACAATTTTATCTACCCCAAAATGTCCTACTATTGCTCCACTATGCCACATATATGCCACTTGAGAGACTCAAACCAAAAGTACAAACTCAATACCAACACACGAACATATAATAAAGTACCCACTAACCAACAACATTAAACCACATAAGTTATAACCTACACTTCTACACACATTAAATACAATCAATTATCGATTTTCTATAATATAGATACATTTTTTATTGCTACTATTACTATTTTACTATTTTTATTATTATTCAATAGCTATCAAGGCAGGTTCTCCCCACTATGTGGCCCTTGTTAATGTTTCTAATCATACCCCTTATTGAACTTACACTTTTTGTAGTTGAGTGGATGATTATTTGTGTGAGTGGGTTATGAATTTTGGAGCTATATGTTTTATTGGTTCATGATGAAGAGGATATTGAATATAGAGAGAATTATGTATTTTATAAATGGTGGAGAATTATAGCATGTGTGTGCAACTCTTTGTAGTAAGAATGTAAAGGTGTTTTGTGATGTACATAGTTTTTGGATGATTGGTTGCTATGTTGAGTGAAGGCCCAATGGAGACCTTTTTTGCATGATATATTCCTAAAGTATTAGTATTCAAATCCTTATTTAATTAAACTTGTTTTATTAAATTTGAAACCCATTTGAGGACATAGCATGGGATTTTTTCAAATCAAAGTTGGATGAAAGTAGTACCATGGAAGGCTTAAAAGAGAAGGAGAAGGTGAAAAAAATCCATTTATGTCATTTGGCATTTCTTTTTGAAATTCAAGAGTTCCATTCAAAGATTTTTTTCATTATTTGTAAGTCACAAAATATATGAATTCCTTTTTGTTTAGTTCATAAAAAGGTCAACATTAAGACAACATAATATAAAAATCATATTATGTTTTTTAGTAGGGGCTTCATTTTTTAAGTATCTTTATTTGTGTTCTTCAAAATCTTTTATAATTTAAATATGGCCTCATCTGAAAGCTCTAGTATAGTGGTTATTACAAAATTAGATGGTTCTAACTATACAAATTGGAAATGTGAAATGGAAATAATTCTACAAATGAAAGGTTTGTGGGAACTAGCAATAGAAGACAAACTTGTGGATGTAAAGAAACATGAAATATGAAATAAAATGGATATGAATATGTGGAAACTATTTTAGATATTAGGCAACATGCTTAGCATGTTAAAATAATAAAGGAAATATAAGTAACTAAACAAATGATATTAGAAAACTAGCAAATTAAAACTTGTATGGATATTAAAAGAAATTAGACTCATTTGAAAATTAAGGGAATAGATATTATGAATGATCACCATGCAATGCTAAAGAATCTTAAAAATCCACATGGAATAATGAATGTAGAATATATGAGACTCAAAGATTGTAAATGTTTTGATTGAAATTCTTCTATATGAGTATCATTATTTTACACATTAGAGTTAATTTTTTTGATAATATAAAATTAAAAGAAGTATATGGAGCCTTATTAAATGAAGATGATATGATTGATTTTTATACCAATGATTCCAATAATCTGAGTTCACAAGCATTGATGAGTAGAATAAAATATAAGAATTATCAAGGTAAATCATACTAAAATAAAATAAAAAAGCAAAATCAGGGGAATCCACCTAGAAATAATCAAAGGCAATTGAATTAATGAGGGCACAATTTTCAAAAGGCAATTGAACTTGCGAATGGTGAAGAGAGTGAAACCTGTGGAATATTAACTATGCCTGATCAAATTAATTCACAATGGATTTTTTCTAGAAAATGGAAGTTTGGGGCATATGTAAGAAAACTTACGAGGGTGTGAACATGTAGAATTTGAGAGGAGGAAAGATCTTAAATGCACAATTAGGAACAAATTCAAAGTTGTAGTGGCCCATATTGTTCATGAAGTCAAACCGATTAAGTAGCCAAATGCTAGACCAATAGAAATGGTTTTGATGAAAAGAGTAGCCAGAAGAGCAATTGAGAACATCCCCGCATACATCAAATGTTTTGCAAATGGATGCACTGCAATTGAACATTAAACATGATTCACAATGTCACTACTCAATACTCATTAACAGATCAAAATTCACAAGATCCAAAGGAAAACCTTCTTACCTGTGATGGTTTTTGTGATGAAAGAGGATTTATGATGTGATCAATGACAATGATTATACAAGAAGTGACAATGGAGAGCTCTATGTGCCTAGTAATGCACAAATTTGTTAATTTCTATAACCTAGTGTGGACACAGAAAAATTAACCCTTCTACTTTTTATAGTTTTATCCCTCCTTGTGCTTATTTGGCTTGATTTCACCTTGATATAATGTTGCAATGTGGCCCACACATTCACATTATGTCTTGAATTTTTATGAATCATTAAGACTTTATGATGTCTTGTAAAGGTGTTGTGAAGTGTTGTAAGACATTTTCACACTTTTCTAGACTCCTCTTATTATAATTCACTTACATACCCCATTTTTATCACTTACCAAGTCTTATTTTAAAGTGTTGTGAAGTCTTGTAACAAACTTTCATGCTTTTCTAGACTTGTCATCAACAAATACACCTTTCTTATGCTTTATTTGGCTCCTTTATGCACTTACAGGCCTTAATTAAGTGTATTTTTTTAGTATAAACCCGACAAACATCATTTAAGACAATTTAATTTCTGACACCCATTCACATGCCTTGAGTGGGACCCATTCGCCACTAGGAATGAATGAGTCCCTCTTGGCACAAAAATCAAAATAAATTCAAAATACTAGTGGGTTTTTATTCCTAAAGACCTAAGGTCAGCCTCTGATGTTGTATTTTCAGGAAATTAGGGAATAATTGTGTATAAATACATGATTTTCTATTCATTTTAACCCCCAATTCAATCCCATTCATCCATTCACTCATTCATTCAAGTATTCATGCATTCATCATAGCATTTAAGCATTCTAACATTCAATCAAGCACTCAAGTATCTTGGAGCAACATATCTTCAGACTTCAACATCAAGGGTTTGGTGAGTTTATGACATTGCATGTTATTTGTTCATCATTCCTTATTTATTTCATTTCATTATCAAGGGTTTGATTACCAAATTGGGGTTTGACCAAGGAAAACCCCTATACTCTAACCCTTAATGCTTTTTCCCTCTTTGCATGTGTTTTTGTAGGTCTTGTAGGAAGATTTGTCATAGAGAAAGGTGTCAAAGAGGTGTTGCAAAGTTATCAAAGTCATCAAAGTCAACATAACCCTATTTGAAGCTTGGAGACCATTTTCATGTCAGATTTTCTAGATTCAAATCTGACAAGCTATTAGGCAGAAAAGTGCAGACCAGGACCCACAGAGTTGACCTTTGACTTTTTAGAAATCTACAGGTGGACTAATTTTCCATCTGTGGTGAATGAGTCCCACTGCCAGGATGGAAAAAGTGTTTTTTGAAGTTCTGTGTTCCTGACATCCCTAAACCTCTTTTGGTAGATTTTACTAGAAACGAGACTAGTTTGCCATCTGTGGTGAATGAGTCCTAGTGGGCTTTAGCATTGATCTCTGCAGCATTCCATAACCTTCCAACATTAGCTTTCAAGCTCCAAGTGCACCTCATTTAGTTTCATCAAGTTCTATTCTTGTTTGTCTATACTTTTAGTTCATGTTTGCATACAACACTATGTTTTCAAACACTTTACATTTCTTAGTTTTGCATACATAATCAATAGCTTTTATTATTTATTTTCATTTACTTCATCTCATCTAGGAATATTGCATCCATATCACATTAATTAGTGAATGTATACATTGCATTTTGGCCCATCTTTCCCCTTTTAGGTGAGAAACCCTAGAAGGGCTAGAAAGCATTCAGATGCCAAAATCTTTGTTCACGTTTTGGTGAACCCAACTTTAGAACATTCACTTCTAAGTTCAACTACATTTACATCCTAGGGCTAGTTTGCATCAACATTGCATTAGGTTTTGCATTGTTTTGCATCCTAGGGTTTTCCAAATTGCATTAGTGAAAAGATCATATAGCTTTCATTTTTGCATTTCCAATCATTTAAAAACACTAAAATTTTGCATTTGCATCATAGTTTTGCATCAAACAATCTGAAAAGCATACAAATCATTATAAATTTTTTGAAAAAAATCTCAAAAAATTCATCCTTGGACTCATTCGCCACCCTGGGCGAATTAGTCTAGTTGCATATTTTGCACTATAATTTCTATTACTTTTAGTACATTTTATGCATTTATGTTTTTTGTTATTGCATCTCTGTTACAATTTTTCAGAATTTCTATTATTAGCATTTTATTGATCCTAATTTGCATTTCATTTGCATCCACCTCGCCTTTAGTAGCCCTTGTATGAGTGTTTGGTGTCCTATTGATAATACTTTAGTGAGAAGAAGTTCACAACTCATGGCATCCTGCAATAACACACTCATTATGGACCTTGGGTTGTCTCGAGCTACTACTCTTGGTATTGACAATAGTACATTAGGTATGGACACCACCTTTAGCAATTCTTTTCCTTCCAATAGCATGCACATTGATACACAAAACGGTCACATTTTGCAAGAAAATATCATTAACATTCATGAGGACTTAGCACATTTGCAACAAAACATGTGTCTTGAAAACATTTCAACCACCATGATTCTTGCTATAGACAACATCCATTGTTTTCTTGAATGTAATGAAGGCTTAGACGTTATGAAATAAATTGTTGAGATATACCATAAACATGTTCCTTCCACCTTAAGTACATCTCAACCAACAAACACTATGGTTAGCCATGGAGGACCTCACATTCCTCCCCCTTCAACCGTAGCACCCATACCTACCTACACAACTCTCCAGGTTGCAATAGTCATGCAATCTATTAGTAATGTCACTCCTTCCTTTGGTGTTCCTACTAGCACTCCTAGTTCTTTTGTGGCATCGAACATCCTCTCCTCTTCCACCATACCATATATTAACATTCCATTCACTTTCCCTACCACTACATACACTCCATCGCCACTTTTCCTTCCACCTCATACCACTTACATTGACCCTCTAATCATGCAACTCTTCTAAACCATCTCCTCCATTCAACAACAAATATCCACCCTAAGTCAAAGTCAAAATTCCCCACCCACATATTATGTTTGTAGCAGCCCATTATCTTTGGAAATATTAAGAACACAGATGCCACAAGGAATTAAGATACTAGATTTGATAAGTACGAAGGGAAGGGTGATCCTACTAATCATGTCAATGCCTACACCACCTTATGTAGTGATTTTGTCCTTGACAATAAACTGTTGGCTAAACTATTTCTTAGGACCTTAAAGGACATTGCCTTGGAGTGGTTTTCATCCTTACCAAACAATTCAATTCATTCATTCAATGAACTAGTTGATGCATTCATAATTCATTTTCAAGTGCATTTGAATCCAAAGAAGACATTGGTTGATATAATGAGATGTAAACAAAATGTGGATGAAAAATTAATCGATTTCATCTCATGCTATCAATCACTTTATGCCCAAATCGATGTCAAGGTTCTTGATCCACATCTCCAAAATATGTTCATTGAAAATTTACAAACTCAAATCCAAGATAAATTGACCATGATGAAATTTCCCTCTTTCATGCATTTATGTATAGCCTTTTGTGACTATCACAATTCAATTAGTAGTTGTGATGCCAAGTCCACCAATAGCTGAACTGAAAAATATGAACATGTCAACCCAAACAATTCACAACCCTTTAGAAAACCAAACAAAGTATTTTTATAATTCAATCCCCCTCCTCACCAACCACCTCAACCCACCGACAACCAAGTAATAGTTGTTAAAGTCGCAATATCTTATAGTTATGAAGATCCCAAAAGACAATTTACACCTTTACCGGACACTCTTCATAACACAATGTCCCAACTACTATAGCAATAGATGATTAATTTACCTATTGTTAAACCACTAGATCCAACTAAGCCTTTACCTCCAACCTTTCAACCTAATGCTTATTGCCATTATCATCGAAAAAATGGACATGACACAGAATAGTGTGTCTTAAACACCTAGTGCAAGACCTCATTGATTCTGGTCATCTATTCATTTCAAATGTTAATGTTAAAGGAAATACGTCTATTGCCCCACCCAATAAAAATTTGCAGATCTTTACCAATCTGATGCCCAAACATAATGTGTCATTTTTCAAAGCCAGTGAAACTCAAAAAAATGATGTGATGAATGTTCATACAACTATTGAACATCTTGATCCTATTCCACAACCACTTCTATTAATCCTATGCATGATATGGTAGGTGTGATAGGCATTATCCCTCATAAGGGCCAACCTAATAAATCTCTTGATATTACTTTCTCTTCTAAGGATATTCTTATGAATCTTCTTGATGGTCCTCTTTACATAGCCGACTACATTTATGATAAGCCCACTAATGGGATACTCATAGATCTTGCCTATGGCGAGAATGCGCTCACTAAGGAATTTTTGGTATTACATGATCTTTATCAAGATGATTATGAAAAACCAACAACATGGATCAAAACACACAATGGTTTCACATGCCCTATGATAGGATCAATCATCCTTCCATTATAGATAGGACCTAAGATAGTGGATGTAACATTCTCCATCATCCCACAGTTGGATCGGTTTTTTTTGCAGCTAGGCTATCCATGGCTTCGCTCGATGAAAGTTATCCCTTCAGTCATACACAAATGTTTAAAGTTTCTGCTTGACACTGACATATTCACTATTCACCATAGTGGCTTTAACCTTTTGTCTTGTAAAGGAAATTTCTCCCTAGAAGCCTTTTGGCTCAAGCCTATGGAACCCATAACACCTCAGAAAGATTTCTTTTTCATTGCTTACCAAAAGTTTAAAGAAAAGAAAATTTCCAAATTTTCTCTTCACAACATATCCCCATCCACTTCTAACACTCCCATCCTAGATGAGGCAATGCTTCAACCTAAACCAACAAATCAAGATCAATCGATAAACACTTCACCTTCATCGTTTAAATGACCAAGAGATAATGAAACCAACCCCATCATGCCCCCTTGCATAAAACAAGTTTATAAAGTAAAAGAGAAAGTGATTGACCCACCTCCTATGGTTCCTTCTGTTCCTCCCCTTACAAAAGAAAAGGAGCCTATGGTGGATCAAACCAATCTTACACCCACACAACTTCAAAATAGAATCAAAAGAAACTAAGGTGCTAGGGAGCGTAGGCATCAATGTCGTCTCCTTGCTCATCAATTACAAACTGAAGAAAACAAAGAAAATCAACATCCTCATTTGACAGAAGCAATACACAATGATCCTCCTCCCCAATCGCAAAAAAAAATCCCAACACAACAACCACAACTTTTGATACACCCTTCATTGGACATTACCATTCACCCTCCTGTTGTGATTAATCTCGATGATGATGATGATGATGAGATAACTAAAATAGACAAAGAGGTGCATAATGATCTGAATACATTATTTTCCTCTTCCATGAGCTTAAATGACAAATCTCCAACAACAAGTGTAGACCCTAGTACTTCCCCTAGTTCAACACTTGCACTTGTCCATTTGGCTACTCAACCACCCTCAACATATCCTAAACATGATTGGGAGGTGGATGACTTGCTCATTGGTTGAATTGCATCTACCTTACTATTCTTTTGCATTTTATTTTATTTTTCTTTTAATTTTGTATGTGTGTATCGTGCTCCCCCGTAACATGGTGTTTGATGTTCTCCTTTCTCTTTGTGTCATTCCTTTATTTGTACCTTCATTCTTCTATATGTCATACATCACTTTTTCCTTTTCTTCTTTTGTTGTTTGTTTGTGGGTATATGCGGGATCATCATGGAAAAATTAGGCCCTTAAATTGGCAAAATTTAAAAACATCAAAAGTTAGGCAACTTGGCGTAAAATTTGAATAAGTTATCTATATTATTTCAAAATATGTAGAATAGAATTTGTAGCAAATTGAATGTAGTTTCTAAACTACTAGGTTTATTTTTTTAAAAACAAAGTATAATTTGGGGTGAGAATTTGAAATTTCAATCTTGATGAAAGTACTTAAATTTGAGGGAAAAATAAGAAATGGAATTAATGCAATCGACCACCTAACTTTAATAAATGATAATAATTTTATAAGATTTAGATATAAGTAGAGACTCATGTCCCAATGCTGATGCATATCTTTTTTGTAATTTTTTTTCCAAATTAAATAATTAATTATGATTTTTTTATTACAACTTTTAAAAAATATAAAAATTTAATGCGATCTAACCACCTTAAGCGGTCAAAAACTTCATGAAATTCAATTTTTTTTTAATCCTATAATTGCTCTAAGCATAGAATGTGATGCATGTTTCAGATTCAAAAATGTGATACTGTTTGAAGGTTATAGATGTTTTTCAATCAGCCTATCAATCAGGACTTTGGTCGTAATTCAAATAGAAAATGAATAATAATTATTTATTAAATTCAAATTAAAGCATAATTTATATTGGTGGAAAGCTAATAATATCCTTTAAAAACCCTTTTCATTTTATCAATTTTGGGTTAAAAAAGTCATCAATACATACCCTACAAATACCCATCCTTATTGCCACTTTTTGGCCCATCACTTGATCCTTCACATACCCTTGTGTTTTCCTTTAGGAGATGACACAAAGATGTTATTTGTATATGTCTCTTCCATGTTATTAAAGGTCTTTCTATTTTTCTTTTTCTCTTTTGTTTTGTGTTTTCCTTTTGGGTATGACGCAAAGCGTTGAGATGCCCTATGTCTCTTCCATGTTGACCCAAATGGTCTTTCTATTTTGTTTTTCACTTTTTTATTATTTTTTCCTTTTGGGGATGATGCAAGGCATTGAGACCAAAATGTCTCTCTCATGTTGACTCAAAAGATTTTCCTTTTCATTTTGCTTGAGTTTTCTTTTTGGGGATGATGAAAAGTGTCAAGACACCCTATGTCTCTTCCATGTTGACCCAGACGGATCTTTCTTTTTCCTTTGTTTTCACTCTCTTTGTGTCATTCTTCTAGTTCTATGTATTTGAGGAATGATGGTAGTTCCAAGCTCTTTAAACAAAACATTGCAGCAACGAACATACTGACCACAAATCCATAGATCCCTTATGTGTTTGGTGTGTTCCTTTTGGGGGAAATCCCTCTTTCTTTTGTTCCTTTTTCATTTGCATGATGCAGCCTTACTCGGAAATGTATGACTTGGTATAGTGGCTTTCCAAGTTGACTCTCATGTCTTATTTCTTTTTACATTTTTCATTCACTACTTTAAAGTAATTGCTCATAGAATGGTGTGTAGCAATTCCTTTAAAGTGGGGGCATACATTGGCATCATTCATTTGCATTTTTCTTATTTTCAGTTCTTAGTGTAGTCTTCTTGTTCCATATGATGCATTTTGTCACTTTGTGAATGACATTAGGTATAGTGTCCTTCATGAGTGTGATCTATCTTAGCATATTACATTCCTCTTAGCGGCCTAATGTGACGCACTGCATCCCCTAAGTTGTGAATATTCTATCATTTGATTGGTCCTCTCTTGGAGACATTAGACACAATGTTCCCTAAGTTATAGACCTCACATGAACTAAGCAAGACTCCTTTGAACATTCTTTGCATGTTTCATTTTTCATTTACATGGCCACCTTGTATAACACAACTTGGATGCATGTGGTGCCATCACATTTGTTCATGAGTTCTAAGCATACAAAACTTTTCTTGTCTCATGAAGCATGAAATGACATTTTCCTTTGTGGTGCCTTATTAAAGTTATCAGGAGGTATAACTTTATTATGGTTGAGCGGGAAGCCCATTCTGAGGCATGAATTTTCCCCATAGCCACCTGAGTGTTTGTGAGTACATACTAGCCATGAGTGTATGTTTCTCACCTCTCAAACAACCATAAGTTCTATCACCCCAAAGTAACTATGCATTTTCTTTCCAAACAAAAAACCTAGATTTAATCCACAACGAGTTGGACAAACAATCAAAGCTTGATCCAACTTTCTCTTCTCACTTTCATTCTTTTAAATCATTCTCGTGTGTGTTCCTTTATGATTATGATTGGTTTTCCATGGGATCTTGATCCTGGGGGCTTGATCATCCCGCTTGATTATTGTTGTCTCATCTCACTGAGCATTAGTACATTCAGACCCCTCTTGATTGCATGTCTGGCTACTTTAGTGTGAGTTTGAAGCAAGTTCATCCTCTCACTAAAGTGGGGGCTAACTGTGGACATGGAAAAAGTAACCCTTCTACTTTTCTAGTTTTGTCCCTCCTTGTGCTTATTTGGCTTGATTTCACCTTGATTTAATGTTGCAATGTGGCCCACACATTCACATTAGGTCTTGAATCTTTATGAATCATTAAGACTTTATGATGTCTTGTAAAGGGGTTGTGAAGCATTGTAAGACATTTTCACACTTTTCTAGACTCTTCTTATTATAATTCACTTACATTCCCCATTTTTATCACTTACCAAGTCTTATTTTAAAGTGTTGTGAATTCTTGTAACAAACTTTCACACATTTCTAGACTTGTCATCAATGAATACACCTTTCTTATTGGTGTAGGAGCACCTACATCACAACATCCATTTTTGATTACTTGAAAGCATGATGGGTAATGCTAATTTTTTTAGGTTTATTTTTGTCCAATAAGGTCTAAAAGACCAATCTCAATGTAATTAGAACCATCTTAAGTCATTTAGGTTGACAATGTATATTCTTGCACCTGTGAGTCTTTGTAGCCTCTTGAAGGCAATTTCTTGCATTTGTAAATAGGGGTGCAAGGTAGGAGTTTAGGAATCATATTCAAGGCATCTTAAATTTTCTCAAATAGTTCTTGGTGTTTTAAAACAACAAACTTGCTAATAGTGCTCATTTAGGACTTGTGGGTCTATAATTGTGTTTTTAAGCAAAAGTGGGTTAAGGTGGTTACATGGAGGTTGTAGGTGTTGGGGAAAGTTGTTTTGTATTTCAAATGAATTAAAATAATTTGAAAGGAATGAGGGAGGATGGTTGAATCATGTGGTGAAGATCATTCATTGAATAAAAGCAATCATTTCCTATTACTTGATGTTTTTCTTCCATTTTTTCACTGTTTTCATGTGTTTGCCAGCATTGTATAGACCATACAAGTAGATTGATTCTCTAAAATTCTTGTGATTTATATTATGACATGGAATAGCATGTTTATGAATCCATTTTGTAGTCTTAATCATGAATTTGAGGAGTTCTTTGTTAATTTTTTTGTGATTTGCCTGTACAGGGCAGTGAGGGCTCTTTTTGAGTTTCTTTAATGTTCTAAGCCTTCCCCACTTACTGTTTTGATATGTTGCTCAGTGGGGAGGCATGGAGTTAGGTTAGGATATGTTCCCTTGTGTTTATTATTGGTAATAAAGCATATTGCAAACTGTAGGGTGTCACCACAGTGCGGAATAAAGCAAAGTTCATGCAAGGATGGATGGGGAAGTATTGGATTTTCAATTATTTGTTGTTGGTTTTGCTTAGAAAATAGTTTGAAACATTCTACAAACCCTAAACAAGTAATTTGAAGTATTAGTTGGGCTTGGAAAACCCAGACAAGGTGTAAGGCTGAAAACCCTAGGTAGTTGTGAGGAAATTGAGGGTTTTGAGGAACGGTGGCTTAGAGGTTGAGAAAATGCCTAAGACCTATGAAATTGGGTGTTTAGAGACATTTTTGATGACTTTCCAAGAGTTCATGGTGATTGGAGAAGTCTAAAGAGTAGTTGATTTGTAAATTAGGGCTAATTTTATAGCCTTTTGAGCGGGGTCACTTAGTGAAATTCTACAATGTTGCAAAAGAACCTTGCATGAATGATTCGGGAATTGTATTTGATGTTGAGTGGATGATATGTAGATGTTGAGTTGGTCTTTTTACAGCCTTCTTGAAAAGATATTCTCTTTTGTTTATTTTGGTGATTTAAAGCTATAGTGTTGATATTTGAGAGAAGTTGTGTCAATTTGTCTCTTGGGTTCCCACCACCTCTGCATCATAGTGGTATCAGAGCAGGGAGTAGATTTTGGTTTTCATTTTTCAGGTTCAAGAAGAGGCAAGGTTGACAAGATGCCTCAAAAGAAAAAAGATATGGCTAAGGAGATGAAGGATAGGAAAGAAAGACATGCTAAGGAACTTAGAGAGTTGGAAGAGAGGATCATAGCCTTGGAGACAAACAAAAGAAGGGATGCTAAAGAGAGTGAGACAAAAGAAGAGGAAGATGGAGAGTTTGAAGACATGGAAGAACAACTTGATCCAGAGGACCAAAGAATTGCAAAGTTGATGAAGGAGGTGAAAGGTGGCAAGCCTAAGGTAAAACTTGATGTTCCTAAATATGGTGGTAGTCTAAATGATGAAATATTTGACTCGATTGCTGCATTAGATAATCATTTTGAATGTGAAGAAGTTCCTAAGGAGCAAAGAGTAAGGATTACAAAGACTAAGTTGCAGGGCCATGAATTGATATGGTGGGATTACTTTCAGTCTGAGAGGAGGAAACAAGGAAAGTCTAAGATCACATCATGGGACAAGATGATATGAAAATTGAAAGCTAAATTCTTACCCAAGGATCACCAAGTTCAAATGTTTAAGAGATTAAAAAACTTAAGACAAAGGGGAAATGGATATTAAGTCTTATACTGAGGAGTTTTATAAATTGAGTTTAAGGTTTGGTCATCATGAGAATGAAGGTGAGAAAATTGCTAGGTATATTGGTGGTTTAAGGCTTAATGTACAAGATGAATTGGTTTTGACTAACCCTAGGAGTGTACAGGATTGTTATCAAATGGTTATTAGGGTGGAGGAGAAATTGAAGAGAACGGAAGACAAAGCAGTTAGAGGTAGAGGTGGTGCATCAAGAGGAAGAGGATTCATGTCTAGTTCAAAGCCAACCAATGAAAGAAAAGAGGATTCCATGAAAGGCCAAGAGCAATCTGATTCTAGAGGTGGATGGAGAGGCACAAGAGGCATATTTGGAGGAGGTAGGAGTTCCAACAATGCATTTTTGGGAAGATGCTACACTTGCAACCAGCCTAGACATCCATCCTTCAAGTGTCCTGAAAGGAAAGGCTCAAGCTCTCATGATGGAGAAAGGAGGAATCAATTAGTGCATGAAGATGAAGAGAGTGTGACTTCACCAGTAGTGAGCCTCACATCAGAAGTTGGAGAAGCCTTGATGCTACACAAACAACTTTTGAAGACTTCTAAAGAGGAGGAGCCATTGCAAAGGAAAGAAATCTTTAGAATCAATTGCAAAGTGCAAGGTAAGGTATGTAGGATGGTAGTGGACTCAGGTTCAACTAAAAACATGGTTTCTTGTGAAATGGTGAATAAACTCAATTTGAAAAGAATCCCTCATGATTTTCCTTACAAGGTCTCTTGGTTAAGTAATGGTCAATCCTTGATAGTGAATGAGCAAGCTATGGTAGATTTTCAAATAGGTGAGTATAAGGATAGTGTTCTTTGTGATATTTTTCCAATGGATTGTTGTCACATCCTTCTTGGAAGACCATGGCAATATGATAGGAGTGCCATCTATGATGGGAAAGCAAATAAGTACTCAATCTTGAAAGATAGACAATGGTTTTTTTTTACTCCTTGGATAGGGGATGAGAAAGGAAAAGAAAAATTCCTCATGTATGGGAACAAGGAGCCCCTAAATGTTGTGAAAGAGGTAATAAATTTTGATTATATGCAAAAATGTAAGTCTAAAAGTGCAGGTACAGTAGATCTCAAGGTCAGTTCAGGGTTAAAGAGGACAAAGACAGTGAATGTGTAGGACAGCGTCCTAGTAGGTACTATAGAGTGCCTTGTGGTTATGCAACAAGTTGAGAAGCAATCAAAATCTAATGGTATAGTGAGGATAGGGTTAAGGAAAGATAATAAGGCAATGAGTAAAGAACAAGCAAAATAGGGCAGACAAGACAGTTGCAGACCTGAGTATGAAAGGACAGTGAGGAAAAACCAAGGAAGTACTAACATATGTTTGTTTGTAGGTACAATGCAAGGTAAAAAATCACATCTTGGTCAAGAGAAGGATATAATACTGATGACTAGTCTAAGAACAGAGGCAAGGCAGAATGCTTGTATGCATATAATACACCATGAAGGAAGTTTAGGCCAGTTTGTATACCCAGTGTACATGCAATGGAATGAATTTGGAAATCAACAGAGTCATCATGAAGTATGGAGATAGTGGCACCAACAGGCACTCATGAGGCATGAGTTTCTTTTAGGGCCTAGGTGTATGGTGCAGGAGCACCTACACCACAACATCCATTTTTTATTATTTGAAAGCATGATGGGTAATTCTAATGTTTTTAGGTTTATTTTTGTCCAATAAGGTCTAAAAGACCAATCTCAATGTAATTGAAACCATCTTAAGTCATTTAGGTTGACAATGTATACTCTTGCACCTGTGAGTCTTTGTAGCCTCTTGAAGGAAATTTCTTGCATTTGTAAATAGGGGTGGAAGGTAGGAGTTTAGGAAACATATTGAAGGCATCATAAAGGTGCTCAAATAGTTCTTGGTGTTTTAAAACAACAAACTTGCTAATAGTGCTCATTTAGCACTTGTGGGTCTATAATTGTGTTTTTAAGCAAAAGTGGGTTAAGGTGGTTACATGGTGGTTGTAGGAATTGGGGAAAGTTGTTTTGGATTTCAAATGAATTAAAATACTTTGAAAGGCATGAGGGAGGATGGTTGAATCATGTGGTGAAAATCATTCATTGAATAAAAGCAATCATTTGATGTTACTTGTTGTTTCTCTTCCATTTTTTCACTATTTTCCTGTGTTTGCCAACATTGTACAGACCATACAAGTAGATTGATTCTCTAAAATTATTTTGATTTATTGTATGACATGGAATATCATGTTTATGAATCCATTTTGAAGTCTTAATCATGAATTTGAGTTCTTTGTTAATTTTTTTGTGATCTATCTATACAGGGTAGTGAGGGCTCTGTTTGAGTTTCTTTAATGTTCTAAGCCTTCCCCACTTACTATTTTGATATGTTGCTCAGTGGGGAGGCATGGATTTAGGTTAGGATATGTTCCCTTGTGTTTATTATTGGTATAAAGCAGATTGCAAACTGTAGGGTGTCACCACAATGCGGAATAAAGCAAAGTTCATGCAAGGATGGATGGGACAATATTGGATTTTCAATGATTTGTTGTTGGTTTTTCTTATAAAATAGTTTGAAACATTTGTACAAACCCTAAACAAGTAATTCTAAGTCTTAATTGGGCTTGGAAAGCCCGGACAAGGTGTAAGGCTAGAAACCCTAGGTAGTTGTGAGGAAATTAAGGGTTTTGAGGAACAATGGCTTAGATGTTGAGAAAATGCCTAAGACCTATGAAATTGGGTGTTTAGAGACATGTTTGATGACTGTCCAAGAGTTCATGGTGATTGGAGAAGTCTAAAGAGTAGTTGATTTGTAAATTAGGGCTAATTTTGTAACCTTTTGAGCAGGGTCACTTAGTGAAATTCTACAATGTTGCAAAAGAACCTTGCATGAATGATTGGGGAATTGTATTTGATGTTGAGTGGATGCTATGTAGATGTTGAGTTGGTATTTTTATAGCCTTCTTGAAAAGATATGCTCTTTTGTTGATTTTGGTGATTTGAAGCTATAGTGTTGATATTTGAGAGAAGTTGTGTCAATTTGTCTCTTGGGTTCCCACCACCTCTACATCACTTGTGCTTTATTTGGCCCCTTTATGAACTTACATGCCTTAATTAAGTGTATTTTTTAGTACAAACCCAACAAACATCATTTAAGACAATTTAATTTCTGATGTACCTATTCACATGCCTTGAGTGGGACCCATTTGCCACTAGGGCGAATGGGTCCTTTTGGCACAAAAATGAAAATAAATTCAAAATACTAGTGGATTTTTATTCTAAAGACCTAAGATGGAGTCTTGTCATGTATTTTTTAGGAAATTAGGGCATAATTGTGCATAAATACATTATTTTTCTATTCATTTTAACCCCAAATTCAATCCCATTCATCCATTCACTCATTCATTCAAAGTATTCATACATTCATCATAACATTCTAGCATTTTCATCACTCAATCAAGCATTCAAACATCTTGGAGCAACATATCTTCAGACTTCAACTTCAAGGGTTTGATGAGTTTATGAAATTTGCATGTTATGTTTTCATCATTCCTCCTTTATTTCATTTCATTATCAAGGGTTTGATTACCAAATTGGGGTTTTACCAAGGAAAAACCCTATACTCTAACCATATCCCTTTTCCCCCTCTTTGCATGTGTTTTTGTAGATTTGTAGGAATATTTTCATAGAAAGATTAATGAAGAGGTGTTGCAAAGTTATCAAAATCAACATAAACCTATTTGAAATTTGGAACCGGTTTCCATGATTTTCAGTTGAGGATCGAGAAGGCATCCAATTAGAAAAGTCTGAGACTAGGACCCACAAAGTTGATCTTTGACTTTTAGAAATCTGCGGTGGACTAATTTTCCATGCATTGGCGAATGAGTCCCACTTCTAGGCTGGAATTTTTTTTTTCTAAGGATTTTGTGTTCTGACATCACGAAACTTTTGTTACGAAGATTTTACTAGAAACCGGACTAATTTGCCATGTGTGGCGAATGAGTCCCAATAGACTTCATCGGTAATCTACGCAACATTCACAAGAACCTTTCAATAGTATCTTTCAAGCTCTAGGTGCACCTCATTCAATTTCATTAAATTTTGTTTTTGTTTGTTCATGTTTCTAGTTCATGTTTTCATACAACATTGTGTTTTCAAACACTTTGCATTTCTTAGTTTTGCATACATAATCAATAGTTTTTATCATTTATCTACATTTAGAATAGATCATATAGGCATTTAATTCATCCATATCACACTAATTCTTGAATGTATACATTGCATTTTGGCCCATTCTTTCCCCTTTTAGGTGAAAAACCCTAGAAGGGCTAGAAAGAAATTCGGGTGCCAAAATCTTTGTTCACACCCAACAACAGATTAATTGCACAATTTAAATTCATAGAAAGAAATCTGATTTATAAAAATTAACAAAACTAGGTTAATTAACAACAAATAACAACATAAGCAAAAATAACAAGAAGCCAATCACAAATAGACAATAACAAAAATATACCTAGGAAACCCCAGTGTAGGGAAAAACCTGCAAATGTTGGATCTTCTATTCAACCTAACAAAAAACTTTTCTTTCAAAAAATACAATAAAAGTTTTCTACAATAATCTTACATATGTAGATCCCAGTTGCTTTACTTAGCATGCAAGAAAAGAAACTTTCCTTGCATTATTTGGCTTTAAATCACATAAAATCACTCTTGGTTTGATCCTAACTTCACAAACTCGAAAACATTCTATTAAAGAATAAAAAAATGTTGTTGCTAAAAATCCAACTTGAGTTGCTTTAAAGAAACTCCACATCCCACCTTTTGAGCTAGAAAATCAGCACTCCCTCTTAGCAAGGAAGGTGTTCTGCACAACACCCAACTTGTCCTTGAAGAATTCAAACTTACTCTTTATCAAGGCCTTGGCCAGGATATCTACTATTTGTTCGTCCATAGGAATGTAATGGATCTTCACTATCCCCTTCTCCACACAATCTCTGATGAAGTGGTACTTGATCTCAATGTGCTTTGACTTGTCATGAAACACTGGATTCTCATAGATTTTAATACAACTCTGATTATCACAGTAAATGACTGTAGAATCTAGCTCCTGATCAAAGATCCTAGATAAAAAATTCTGAAGCCAGATAGCCTCACATGTAGCCATACTAGTTTCCATATACTCGTCCTCTACAAAACTTGGTGCAACTAACTTTTGTTTCCTATTGTACCAAGAGATTGCTCTTGATCTCAAACTGAAATTGTATCCTGAAGTGCTCTTCCGATAAACTATACTACTGGCCCAATCTGCATCGGTAGACCCCTTGAACTTCACTCCATCTTGCAAAACATACTTCAACCCATAATCAACTGTGCCTCAAAGATATCTCAAAACATGCTTCACATCTATCGAGTGCACATGTTTAGGTTCCACCATAAACTGACTGAGTGAGTTCACTACAAAATAAATTTTTGGCCTAGTGTTGACCAAATACATAAGAAATCCTATCAACTGTCAGTATAAAGTTGGGTCCACCACCTCTAATCTAGAAGCATCAATCTTCTTCCAATTGGTCACAAGTGGTGTTGAAATGGGCTTACAATTATCCATCTTGAATCGCTTCAAGATATCAATTAAGTACTTCCCTTGTCTGAGGAAGATCTCTCCCTCTTTCTACACAACTCCAATCCCAAAAAGTAGTGCATCAACCCCAAGTCCTTCATCTCAAACTCTCTTGCAAGATCTTGCTTGTAGTGTGCTATGAGCTCCTCTAACCCTGTGAGAAATAGGTCATCAACATATAACACCAATATGGGAAGTTCTCCATTCACCTAAACATAGTACAAGTTTGGATCAGCCTCACTCTTAATGAAGCCCACTCTCTGAAAGTAACTTTCAATATGTGAATACCACGTCCTGGGAGCTTGCTTGAGCCCATACAGTTCTCTTCTCAACCTGCATATATCAGAATCCCTCCCACGTGCTTCAAATCCTTATGGCTGATCTATGTAAATCTCCTCCTCAATCGCACCATTGAGGAAGGTTGTCTTTACATCCATCTAGTGAATCTTCCAACCCATCTGTGCTGCTTTAGAAATGATAGCTCTTATGGATGAGTACCTGGATACTAGAGAAAAAGTCTCATCATAGTCGACTCCTTCCTTCTGAGAAAACCCCTTAGCCACAAATCAGGCTTTGAACTTTTCCACACTACCATCTGCAACATGCTTAATTTTACAAACATCTTGATCCCACCACATACTTATCTTTTGGTCGCAGTACTACCTCCCACACACTATTCTTCATGATGGAAGAATACTTAGATTCCACCATGGCATCTCTCCACACTTGGTTTTTGGATGCCTCTTGAAAGATGGAAGGCTCTAATTCAATTAATTCACTCATAAGTGCCACATACTCATAATAACGTCTGGGAGCTCCTTTCTTTGTCTAACTAAATCCTGAGGATCACCTACATATTCTTGAGCCTCTCTTAGTGTTTACTCAGCTGCTTATTTCTCCTCTTCTTAGTAATAAGAATCTGAGGCTGAGGAATTATTTGTTCCTCCTTTAGATCAACCTACTCGAGTTGCTTTCTCTTGTCTCCAACTTGTGTGACTGAAGTTTGAGGAATTTGTGTTGCCTCAACTATGGGTGATTGATCCTCCCCATTCATCAAGTTGCTAGACTTCTGAAGAGCCCTATCTTCTTCGAACTTCACATCTCTACCAACTATTGTTTTCCTAAGAGAAGGAATGTAAACCTGATAAGCCTTAGAAGTTTCATTGTACCCAACAAGGATACCCTTCTCTACAGTAGGTTCCAACTTGGTTCTCTTCTCAACAGGAATGTGACAATACACAAGGCATCCAAAGATGTGAATGTGCCTCAAATTTGGTTACTTACCAATGAACGCCTTTTTTGGAGTCAACTTGCTCAACACTTTGTGAGGGCTCCTATTCTGCAAATACATAGCTGCATTGTAAGCTTCTACCCATAAGAACCAATGTAGATCTTGATCATGAAGCATGGCCTTTGTTGCTCCAATTATAGCCCTGTTTTTCTATTCAGCAACCCCATTTTGTTGAGGGTTGTACAGAACTAGCGACTCTTTCTTGATACCTTCCTGAGCACATAAATTTTTGAAGGAATTCGAGGTATACTCGCCTCCATTATCAAACCTCAGTATCTTGATCTTCTTCCCATTTTGGTTCTCCATGAGAGCCTTAAACTCTTCGAACCTACTAAAGACCTCATCTTTATTCTTCAGAAAATATATCCACATCTTCCTAGAGAAGTCATCAATGAAAGTAACATAATACTCATATCCATTCAAGGAGTTGTTGACATGGGCCCACACACATCTGAGTGTATGAGATCCAAAATCCCTTTAGATCTAGTGTCATTGCTTGGAAAATTGGTCTTGGAATATTTCCCAAGTGCACAACCTTTGCATACCTCATGCTTTTTTGTTTTCATCTCAGGCAGCCCCGTCACTATTTCCTTGAGAATATTAAGTGCTTCATGGTGAAGATGAGCCATCCTCCTGTGCCACAATTCTCTAAGCCCTCTACAACTACTTACCAATGCATGTGTTGGCTAAAACTATAATTGAAACAAGCCGCCATGCCTAACTCCAATCACTTTTGCAACCTTGGAATCTTTGGGACAAATATAGACTTTTCCCCTCTCAAAGGTCATGATGTAACCCTTGTCTTCCAAACTAGAAATTGAGATTAAATTCTTTTTCATGCCAGGGACATATAACACATCCTCCACCAACAAGGGTTTTCCAGACTCCCTTGAAACTTGACATGCCAATACTAGTTGCATGGTACTTGGTTTTGCCTTCAAGCTCAATATAGAAATCCAACTTCTTCTCCTCCAACTTGGTGAAACATTCTCTGACTCCCGTCATGTGGCAAGAATCCCCACAGTTAATATACCATACCCTATTGGCAATTGAACTTGAGAGACATAATGAGTGAAAACTCATTCTCAAATCATGATGCAAACTCGTCCACCTTTATTGTAGTAGCAAGTTGTTTCTTCTGCTTGTCCTTATTTTTCTTATTCAGACATTGACAGGCATAGTGACCCATCTGATGGCAGCAAAAACATTTTATCTTGCTAAGATATTTCTTCTTCCTACTCTTGGAAGAACTTTCCATTTTCTCTTTATTGGACGTCTTACCCTTGCTTGCAAGAGCAAGATTTTATTTATCTTGACCCTTCTTCATCTTGTCTCCTCAATGAGCACATTCATAGATCTCCTCCTGAACAAAATCATCCCAAAGCCTCACCCAATTAGGTAGTCGATATCTGTCGACAACACACTTGAAAAACACTTCCCAGTGCTTTGAAAAACCATTCAGGGCTATACACACTAACTCATCTTCATCAACCGTCTCTCCAACAACAACAAGCTCATCCCTGACCTATGTCAGCTTGGACAAGTAAGAGGTCACACTCTCACCTTTGGACATTTTGGTATTATGCAATTTTCCCTTGAGCATCATCTTACAACTCTGATAGTTGCTCTAATAAAATTTTGTGAGCGTATCCCACGTCTCCTTGGCCATTTCTTTCCCCAATAAATGAGGAATTAAATGATCTCTTACTCCATCTAGGATAATCCTCTGAGCCTTGGCCTCATTGACTTCATGCGAATCTAAGGCAATAGGATCATTTATTGGTGGTGTCACTTTTGTACTAGCATAGATCCACAACATGTTCTCCTTAAGAATAGATGTAATCCGAACCTTCCACTGCAAGAAGTTAGACACACCTTCAAGCCTATCCTCGTATCGAACACTGGTTGCCATAACAAAAAAAAAATTGGAGATGAAAATATGATTTATTTTTCTTGAAATCTGCGTCACAAATCTTGGCTTCATATTCAGAGTTTAGTGCTTTGATACCATGTTAATTTCTATAACCCAACAACAGATTAATTGCACAATAAATTTACATAAAGAAATCTAATTTATAACAATTAACACAACTGGGTTAATTAACAACTAATAACAATGGAAGTAAAAATAACAAGAAGCCAATCACAAATAGACAATAACACAGATATATCGAGGAAATCCCAGTGTGGGGAAAACCCTGCAAATATTGGATCTTCTATTCAACCTAATAGCAAACTTTTCTTTTGAAAAATACAATACAAGTTTGCTACAACAATCTTACATATATAGAGCCCAACCGCTTTACTTAGCATTCAAGAAAAAAAAACTTTCCTTGCATTCTTTGGCTTTAAATCACATAAAATCACTCTTGGTTTTATCCTAACCTCATAAACTCGAAAACATTCTATTAAAGAATAAAAAATCTGCTGTTGCTGAAAATCCAACTCGAGTTGCTTTAAAGCAACTCCACATCCCACCTTTCGAGCTAGAAAATCAGCAGAATTCAGATGACCCAATGTGTGCCAAAATGATGACAATAAGGCCCTTTGTGTTCTAGAGAGAAAGGTTGGAGGCGCTTGGAATGTATGCATGAACTAGGATAAACACGAAGTTATGCATGAGAATATAGTCGTCCCTGCACCGCATTGTATAAAGTAAAAACTTATTATCTTCAGACTTCACATAAACGCTAATCTCTATAACTTTCATGGCCATGAAAAAAGACTAACTTATCTGTAGATGGGAATAACTTCTTTTATGAAAGGAGCTTACTAGGTTCTCTCTATCAACTTGCTCGAAGTCAATACTTTTAATTGTATTCGACGCTTGCTCCGTGCATTTTGATAGCGAGAAACACTTATCCACAGTTGGTTATGAAGGTACTTGGTTGCCGCCAAAAGAAGCGGCACCAAACTAATGTTGTCTGCTGCTTGTCTTCCTAGAAAATCGGTATCTATTCCTTTGATCACCAGAGGAGAGAGAAGCAGCGGATACTAGATTCATATCAATATCCTTTCTAATCAGTAATCAGTAACCACTCCATTATCATATCCGTTTACTCAGATTAGATTTTGGAGTATGACCGTCAACAAAAAGAATACACAAAGCTTACCTT
Source organism: Sequoia sempervirens (assembly GCA_007258455.2). Taxonomy (NCBI): domain Eukaryota; kingdom Viridiplantae; phylum Streptophyta; class Pinopsida; order Cupressales; family Cupressaceae; genus Sequoia; species Sequoia sempervirens. Next base: position 307,652,850 of record VDFB02000008.1, read on the forward strand.
AAAGTTACCAAGTTTCTCCCATGGCCATCGTGTAAGTGGCCCCGGCTTAGATGCCATTCTCTTCGCCTTAGAGTTTAGTCTACAAAAGCTCAATAAGAGTTGTGAGCTCAATCTCCCTAACTTAAAAAAATTATTGACAGAAGCTACAAACTCTTTCACTGAAGAGCAACAGTAATTTTAGTTTGGTGTAACTATCGATCTTGCAGAAGTGATTGGCTGAGCTTAATCACAACACACTCTAAGCGTTGAACGTGGTGTGGGGCTCAGCCGTAACCCATCCTTTCCGTTCAATGTTAACGAAGGCCGTTTGGTGAATGGCGGTCAATTTAATTTTTTTAAACTGTCTCCCGCCCTGCAACCACACATAACTCAAAGTTTCCGCGCTGCAGAAGTTAGATACTGCCGTGTAAGAAGACATGGTTTCCTCACGGGCTCAGTCGCACTATTTACATTTTCCATCATAGTCCCAGCCTGTGCCAAAATGGGAGCTTTGGAACAGATAATCCGTAAAAGCACAAAGGATTTAGGAATTTTGTCAAATGTTGTTGGAAATGCTCTAGTAGATATGTATTCAAAATGTAGAAGCAAAGACAAAGTACGTGAGCTGTTTGATGGATGGAATGCAATTGGCAGATATAAACCCAGACTCCCCAACCTTTGCCAGCATCCTCCTTGCCTGTGCCAAAGGGGGAATTTCATAACAAGCTCTATATACCCATCACAAGATAAAGGATAGATAAATTTTTGTCAGATGTTGTAGTTGCAACTTCCCTACTAGACATGTATATAAAATGTGGAAACATAGAAACAACACGTGAACTGTTTGACAGAATGCCTCAAAGAAATGTGTTCTAAAGGAATGTCGTGATTGCAGGATATTCGCAAAATAAATTTATTGAAAAGGCTTTATAAACTTTCAACCAAACGCAATTGGCGGGTGTAAAGCCAAACTCTACAACTTTTTCCAGCATCCTTGCAGCCTGTGCTCAATGGGAGCTTAGGAAAAGAGTATGGACATCCATCAAAGCATAAAGGATAGAGGAATTTTGTCAGATGTACTTGCAACCACTCTGGTAGACACCCTAAACTTTGTCATCAAGATGCCAATTAAACCTATTCCTGGTGCCACATGGATATAGGTTAAGTTGTTTTTTATTTAGATCCTAAAAGTGTTGTGACTTATATTTTTCTTTCACTTTTATATAGCGGTGGCTAGGTGGCTAGGTGGTGTGAGGTTCAAATGGTAAGGAGATTGATAAATGATAAAGGAATTAAAGAGATCTCTGAAAGTAGA